>JAWZYV010018388.1:0-28699 GCA_038373885.1 Cheiracanthium punctorium
TGCGATAATAAGGGTCTGGTAACTTGTGAGTGATGTAACTTAACTGTGTGGTCACTGTGAAGTTTATTTGTGACCAGTCACCACGTGACGTCGCCGGATGAATAGACTTGTTCCATGTTTACTAACAAATACCTCAGTGACGTCACGTAGAGTAACTCTATTGGTTACTTATGCCAACCACTCGTCCCGTAGAACAAGTCCATTGGTCAGTTTTGCCAACCAAGAGGAAGTGTGACGTCACGTGGAACAAGTCTATACTTAAATAAAACGGATGAATACTTAAATAAAACAGCACATTATTTCCTGAAAATAATTTATGTGGAAGAAAAAAGATTTAAGAATTTTAATTTATATTTATTAATTATGGTATTTTCTCTCCATTTACAAAATACTTCAAAAAAGTTTTAAGTTTCCAAAACAAGCCGTGCCACAAATAACTTTTGCAGTAGTCAGTTTACTTTTAAAGCAAATTTCAGCAAGAAAACCGCAGCGTCATGGTACCGTGCTTTCTTCCGAATGCGTGGGTCCAGCGTTCGACTCTGGCTCTGGACGCTAGTCCTATACCGCTCCTTCCGACAGAGTTTGGTGCTGCCATTAAGATATTAGAAACGCTTCATCTAGTGCGTGTTACTTTTTTCTGAAAAACTCGGAAAGGTTACTCATTAATTCGGAAACCTTTCCGAAATACACGGAGAGGTTACTCAATATTTTACCAAAATATACAGAAACGTTACCCATCTTTTCCAGAAACCTTACCTAAAATGCAGGAAAATAGGTAAATATGTTTCCGACATATGCAGAAACGTTTCTAAATTCTTTACCCGCATGGTTCGGAAACGTTTCTGCAATTTTGAACTACAAGAGCTGCCCCATTTTTTGGGGTAACGTTTCCGAATTTTTTTTACCGTGTAGTTTATGCATGAGCACTGCATTTGTTAAAAAACATCATGCATTTTTTTCGGCATGTCTGATCACAGACACATGTTTTAAATTTTTTTATGTTGTTAAGATTGAATAATCCTAGATCCCAAAATAATTTCATCTTGGCTTTCTTCTCAGGAGCAGAGGAAAAAAATTGTATGTATGTACCTATATGTGAGGATTTTCATATGCAACATTTATATTGAACATGAACAAA
Organism: Cheiracanthium punctorium; assembly: GCA_038373885.1. Classification (NCBI taxonomy): domain Eukaryota; kingdom Metazoa; phylum Arthropoda; class Arachnida; order Araneae; family Cheiracanthiidae; genus Cheiracanthium; species Cheiracanthium punctorium. Next base: position 1,139 of record JAWZYV010018388.1, read on the forward strand.
TTCAGAAGCGTTAGTCAATTTTATTATGCCTTTTAAATTGATATCAGAAATTTAACTACTACTCCAGGCATTTGCAAAAACTAGAAAATACATAAAAGTGCTTGTATCGGAAAACGTAAAACAAACAAACAACAAAAAATGCATGTCACACACAGTGTTAAATTAAAAAGAATTCTAAAGTTAAAATTTTGAATTACTTTTAATTTAACCCTGTTGTTTTTGGCAATCATCCATCAGAAAATAAATCTTTGTAATTCTGTATGACATTCAAGTCAATAGAAGGAACAAAGTTTATTGAAAGAAGTGGATTCCTGTAAGTTACAGTACTTATTTACCTTTAACAGAATGCGAACAAATTTGTGCTTTGGCTAGTTTTGTGGATACAGCAATTTGAAATAAGTTTTACTATATACTGTATTAAATTTTTATTGTTACAACAACTAGCATAGCAATGTCAGGCACATTGTCAAATTGCACATTTGGTGATACATTGCAGAATAAATGTCATGTAACCAGTTATTCACGGCAAACTTTAACGTCTACCCTCCTAGGAGGATTATATTCGAAATGTTCTGAAATCGATTTTTAGGCATTCTTGAGTGTTGTGCATTTTACAGCAAGAATTTTATCGATATCTCTTTTCTTCTTTGAGATCCCGCAGAATGTGTGAAAAGAACATTTTGGGCCTTTATCCTCCATAGATTACGAATTTTGGAAAATACTCTCTAATCTAGCACCTGCGCTATAAAATTACACTCGTGCTAAATTTCGTGTTATTAGCTTCAGTAGTTTTGACTAGGCAAAATATTGACATATGGAAAACGGATAGACCTTTCAGGTAAACCTAATATATATATATATACATACATTCATACATATATATATTTTATTAAACATTGTTCTTTCTTTTGAGTTCAATATCATACAGGATTCCAAAGATTTATTGGCTGATGGATGACTGCCAAAAACAACAGGGTTAAATTAAAAATAATTCTAAATTTTTACTTTAGAATTCTTTTAAATTTAAGATTGTTTTACATGCATTTTTTGTTGTTTGTTTATTTTACGTTTTCTGATGCAAGCACTTTGATATATTTTCTAGTTTTTGAAAATGCGTGGTTTAGTAGTTAAACTTCAGATATCAATTTAAAAGACATAGGAAAATTGACTAACGCTTCTGAATTTTCTCATCTTCAGTATAAAAATTGCATATGAAAATCCTCATATATAGGTACATACATACAATTTTTTTTTCTCTGCTCCTGAGCAGAAAGCCAAGATGAAATTATTTTGGGATGTAGGATTATTCCATCTTAACAACATATAAAAATTTAAAACGTGTCTGTGATCAGACATGCCGAAAAAAATTCATGATGTTTTTTAGCAAATGCAGTGCTCATGCAAAAACTATAAAAGATACGCAAATTTCGATAACATTTTTGGAATCAGCGTAAAAAGTTACTTTTAGAAACAAATTTTCACTTCGGTAACTTTTAACAGGTAAGGAGTGATTTAAGGAATTGAGAAAAAAGTTGGCGCATCTTGCAGAAAACTTAAAAATTTGCATAATTAATTTCTCGGTAATTAATTATCGTAGAACCTTCAAAATTGAGATTTGTTGATGTCTTAACCTATAAATCATCTATATAAAATTTGAGAAAAATCCGAGGTGGTGTGGTGAACTGCACTGTTTGATCTGACGTGGAATGACCCAATAATGTCTGGCAAAATCTAATTTGGCGAATGGATTGACGAAACTTTAATCTCGGGGGCAATGGCATTCATTTCCAGGAATAGTGCAATGGTATATCCCTGGGCACGAGAACAGCAACAACAACATGGACTAAAGTTCTCCAGGCTTCTCACTCAAAAAGTATTTGGGTATAAGCCAAGTTTTCTGAAGTTTGCGAAAAACTCATTAGATTTTTTAAAAACGCACAACTCAAAAAAGAAAGAAAAAAATCAAATCTGTTTTTAAGAGGGTATGCATATGGCTGAATCTAGAATTCCGCTAACTAGAATCTGGAACTCCGCTATGGCTGAATCTAGAACTTCGCTTTTAAATATTAAAAGCCCTTGGCCCGCATGTGGGCTGTTGAACCAATGTTTAACTTTTAACTTAAAATAGATCGCTAGTCGTTAATGGGTTAACCTATAACAAACCAGGAAAACGAAAAGCAAACTAGTATTTATTGTTTTGCTTTTGGTCAATGCAGGGCCGTATATAAGGGGGGCGGCGAGGGAGCCCGGGCCCCCTCCGAAAATGTAAAGAAGTTGCTAAAAAACACCTATTTTAAAACATTTATATTAACTCTAGTTACAATAAGGTTTAAAATACCTCATCGCCCCCCCCAAATGAAACCTATATACGCTATTGGATAGGTGAATTGTCAACGACTGAATGAGGAAGAGCCTTTCTTAAAATGTATTTTCCTCAATCTTAAATTGTACTTAAAGCAAAGAACTGATTTCGCACGCTTTCCGTCGCCACCTCTTCCACTTGTTTAAGCTTCCATGGTTTTCTTTGAATCTTATTTCAGACATTCAACCCATTCACACCCAGCATCCTATTTTTAGGACATTCGTAAAATTCGTTAGTAGCAAAAATAAATAGACATTAGTTTATTTCCTATTTCAATTTCTCGAATAATAAATCTGTTTTCCACAAAATATTTAGCGTTAAATGAGTAAAATACGAATCTTTCACTATTTTATTAATATTTTTAGAAATGAAATGCTTTCTTCATTCCACACAGATGTCGGAAATTTCTTTATCACTTCTGGCATCAACATAAATTGGAGAATGTGATGAAAAAAGTCTGGCGCTAATGGGTTTAGTAGTTTAGCTAAAATTTTAAAACTCTCTCAGGTATTTCAAATTACCATAATACTGAAAGTTAGGAATTTCAAGCTATTGACACTAGTCAACGTTTGAAAAAAAAAGAAACCTTAAATGCCTGAATTTTAAACACGCTTGTTGCAAATCACGCAAAAGCCACGAGTGTAAGTTCAATTTCCTATATCAGTTTTAATCATTCAAAAAACACGCAGTTTGAAAGAAATATGCCCAATGATATGCCCCATCATATTTTTCACCCCATGAATCATTTATTATAAAAACTATGGTTGAATGTAATCTCTATTGACCGTCATTATAAACCAGTTTATTGGCTGATTACAATTTTTTTACTGGTCTATAAACTGGAATCAGTCAATAAAACTGGTTTATAATGACGGTCAATAGAGGTCTTCATCCCAGCGGGGCCATCGTGATTCCACTGGGTCTGCTTGTGCACTCCGATGAATCATCCAAAAAGGCCTACGGATGCTCCTTTATTGGTTCCAGTACTTAGATACGTCATCTAACGGCGGAATACAGCCAATGAGGGAAAATCCATAGGCCTCTTTCGGAGTGTACAAGCAGGCCGGGTAGAATCACGATGGTCCCAATCCCAGCCTATCTTTTATATGTGAAATTGACGTAAGAAATTTGGCTTGTACTCTAGTCCGGCAGTGAACATGATTTAAAAGTCCGGTATCAAATTTGAAACTTGGGCTATTTAAGAGTTAAGGGCTGCATTCGTTAACGACAAACTCGTTGCACGAGTTTTCGTAAGAAAACTGGAATGCGCGTGTTTAGTGTTGTCAGTGGTTATCAGTTTCTTTTGCCTTTACGAACAACTTCAGTTTATTTAGTTTCGTCGCCTAGGAGACGTGTTTGTTTACAATTCGCGAATGCGTTAACTTTGCTGAGGAGAGTTTTTAGCACATACTCAATATAAAATCAACAGGATTTTTAAATGAAAGAGTGGCCATAATTGAAGTGCACGGATCAAAATTTAGAAATTTCAACTTAAACTTCTTTCTTTCTAACCCATTTGTGCCTGGATATTTTTGCGACTTTCTTCGATTTTTACTGATATTAAAAATAATAGATAAATTTCTGATGTCAACTTCTTGAACAAGGGGTGATTTCTTTTAAAATCATTATGCATAAAAATCGAAATATCAACATCCTACTTGGTCATGTTAAAATATTTTGTAGAGTTGAGGCTCAATACTCATGAATAAAGGTTAGGAAAAATAAATAACGTTTTCGACTAATAGCGAAAATGCCGTCCCAAAAAACGGACGCTAGGCATAAATGGGATAAGTATTTAACAAGAAACAGTTAAAACACAAAAAAATAATCTTCACCCTTCAAAACGTCCCTGAAACCTCTGCCCATTTAAAACTTTCATTGACACCCTCTGAAATCTCGGCTTAGACGATTAAATAACCCAGATAATAAAAAACAATTTCCCTTCAATATCCAAAACTCCAGAGTCAGACTGACAACCGCGGGATAAGCCAAAACGCTGAGACTTTCCACTTCATCCAAAACAGTTTTTACAATCGTAAAAAGGTGGCATGTCCCAGCTGACTGTGCCCCAGAGATGTTTAAATTTTTTATTTAAAAAGTAAGCAGAAATAGAAGAAGAAATCTGTTAAAAGTGCGAAATGTTATTTTCGATCCCCAATACGTCCCTGGAATAATATACACTGAAAAAAAAACATGCCTCCGACATCTAGAAAATAATTGGGGGAACTAGAAATTCTAGGACTATGTGATCCCTATAAATTCTAGATCAAAGAACGAGACAGTTCTAGTTAAATATTCCGAACCAGGTACCCTGAATCTTCTAGTTCCCTGAACTAGAAAAAATGTGTTCTGGATTAGAATTTCTAGCTTTTGAAAATAATTCAATATCTCATAACTGGAAATTCTGGTATTAAGAACTAGAATTTATAGGTACTTCGAATAGAATAGTTAGTTTCCTGAAACAGAACTCTTTTGCTTCATGAACTAGAATTTCCAGTTCCCCTCCACTGAGAGACAGATCTGAGGATTAGAATTTACAGATACCTCGATTGGAATATTTAGGCTCCTAAAACAGAACATTGGGTTTTTACTAATAATTTACGGACACCTCTTTAGAAACTTCTAGTTTCATGGACTATAATTTCCATTTCCCCTCCACTGAGAGACATCCCTGAGAATTATAATTTATTCATTTATTTCATTAAAATTTTTAATTTCATAACTAGAAATTGGCAGTTCTTTATCACTGAAAGATCTCAGAAGCAGGTCGAAGGCAATACACATAAATCAAAATTTGGAATAACCTACCTGCACAAATTAGAGAAATCCAAGTACCTTTGCAATTTAAACAAAAAAAGTAAAATGTACTTTGCTTTTACTTTTATATTCTTGAATAAGATAATATTTAAGGTCTTTTAATTTAAACCAGATACTTTTTACTATCTTTTGGGCCAACTCTGCCAAAATACTGGTGTTAAACGATAAAATAAATAAAAACATTGTGAACACATAAAATGTTACTTACTTCACAGTTTATCTTTTTTTTTTTTTTTTTAATATTACATAGTTTTTCAGGAAACTTGCTTGCAATCAGACTAATTACTCCATTTTGTGGATTTCAAATGCTAATTAAATACTCTGCCGAAAAAGACATTTAAAAAAAAATCTCAATAACGAATGTTTTCCAATAATCGTTTTTTGTTTAATATAGTTTTGTGACAGTGGCGTATACAAGGGGGGCCAATTTGGGGATTCAACTCCCCCCCCCTTGTCATTTTTAAATAAAATGTCCATAAATTCTGAAATTTTAGCTTAAATATTACATATTTTAACACTAAGTATGTCTATACCCCCCCCCCTGAAGGAAGTCTGCATACGCCACTATTTTGTGATATAATTTACTTAATATATTTTTCCACAATATCAAGTAAAGTTGCAACATCACCAACAATTTTCCAGAACATACAATTTTCAACATTAGTTAAAAAATATCTGGAGTGACTCCACTCGACTTCTTCAACACTTCATCTCTACAAAGTGTTAAAATTTGATTTAACTCAATTGGATGTAGTGTTAAGACACTAGTACACTTCAAATAATTTGAGTCTATTGGTAAGTAATACTTTTTTTTTACAGCCCTGTAAAAAGCTGTAATCCTACACACAGCAAAATCTATACAGTATGTAAGATAGTGACCTATAATCTAAATACCCAATTTGAATACCTACACCATTTAGGCAGTAGCAGACTTCAATAACGGTTTTATTAAAATTACTTATAATACTTACTCACCAGGCTTATCTGCATTTACATTGTAAATATAACCCATAAAACAATAATAAAATGAAGTGTTATTCTCATTTGTTCCTTAAATCATGTCAATGTACTCCTTTTTCTCACAAAAATATTTATTCTTAAAAGTAATAAAATACCTACCTTTTAAGTTATTTTTAATGTTTAAAATAGTCAATATGATAGCCAAATAATGTGCTTAGTTTTAAAAGAAAATGTTGTTTATAAGATAATCAATAAAAGTTTTATCTTTTTAGTAATTAATGACTAGGATCGTATACTTTTTAAAGTACCTTTTCTTTCTTAATTTAATTGCACACATATATGCAGTTAGATGACGAATATTGAGATGAATTTACAAATGTTAATTTTTAATTTGTAAATTCATCTCAATATTACGAATAATTAATGTTCCAGGGAACATATATATCTTACAGATATAAGAGATGCTTTATACAGTTAATTTTACATAATTTACAACAATAAAAATGATTACATATTCTAAGTGTAGGCAAAGTTTTTATTGATGAACACATATTTATAGATTGTTTACAATTTTTTTTCAGTAAAACACTTAATATTTGGATGCAAATAACTACATGGTTTACACACAGAATACACTGAAATATTAAATATACTAAGAAAGATATTTCATTAAACCTTGAAAATGTTTTTGAAAACTAAATGAATAGTTTTAAGACAATATTAATGAATCGGGAATTAAAATTTTATCAACAGCACATACAGGTCTTCTAAATTTACCAAATATAATGACATTTAAAATAAAATATTTTAACAAATGATTTTTTACTTTTCTCAAATCATGCAAAATGAAAACAGAACATCCACAAATGAACCATACTTAACTGCCAAATTGTCAAAATGCCCATTGTCAAATTAACAAATTAACCTTTTCTATTTCTCATCTGGAGAATTTATTTTAGCAGAAAAACTAGCGTCAAACAATTTGATTATTTACTAAAAAATTTTCGTGATGAAGCTGAGTAACATTTTAAGGTATACGCAAGATAAACAATATACTATACAATATATATTTTGAAAGCAACCATAAATATTTTTAAAGAGGCATGAAAATGTTTTCTTTTTCCGCTGTCCAGTTTTGTTTGAATACAGAAACTGAAAATGTATGAAAAGAGTAACATATACAAATGTTGAAAATTTTTAAAGGGCTGGCAATATTTATGGAATAAGGAAATTATGATAATTACTAATACTCATAATTATTATTTATATGTAGTATTAATTATTCATACATCTCCATTTCTCTTTGGGGATTTATTATTATACAACCATTTAATTTTTAAAATGTTCAAATAAAAAAAAATACGTAATACATTTTTTTAAAAAGCAACACTTTTAGTAGGCAAAACTTCTTTTTATTAGTTGATAGTGCTTATAATTGAATTAATGACTTATAATGCAAATGCACATTTAAAAGATTTCCAAAAAGCTACCTCTTAAAATTCATGTATACTGTATAAAAAAAAAGTTAAACTTACCAATTATTGTTGAGTATATGTAGACTTAAGCTTTGACAGTTTTTTTCGCAATTCATCATTTAAATTTTCTTGTATAATTATTTATAAATATATTTGATATGATTTTTATACACTTATGAACTAAAGAGAATGGTTGAGATTTGCCACTTTCACATACAAATTGATAAAAATTGTAACTCATCTAATTTTACTTTAGGTAATTCACATAACAAATATTGCTGAAGTTTTAAATAATGTTCCTCATATTTACTATCAATAGAGATGTTAAAAAATCTAAAACCCAGGTGTTCACAGAAAAGTCAGTAGGCGAGCAAAGTACACCACTATGTAAAGACATCAAGTAATTTTTTGCTTTTCATAACACGATCCTGCTGCAGTATGAGCAAAATATCCAGCAATATAAATTAGAACTTTCAAATTAGATTTGCTCACTTTGATTGCATCGCATAAAAGCAAAACATCTAAAAATATGTCAGGTAGCTTCCGAGAATATTTATCATATTATCAAACAAATATTCGCAGATTAAAATTAATATTTCAGTAGTGTGTTGCAATGAAAAAAAATGTTTCTTTTGCCGATTTCGAATTTTCCACATCTACTCCAGGCTTTGCAAATGCAAGAGCAGGTAGATTTTCCAATTTGTCAATCCACTTACAAAAACTGTAAATTACAGCATTCATGATGAGTCAGGGATCATAAAATAAATCACGTTTATGTTTCCCCTTGTGCGGTGTCTTTACATTGGCAATTTTCCATCATTTTGGAATGACATCAATGAAATGTAAAGTTCCGGTGACATCTTTATCAATGCTTTTTTTTTCTGCTGATCCAGTAGATAATGAGACCATAAAAGGACTAAAGAAGGTTTGATTAGACTCCTGCTGATTAATCCCGCTATTCTGTTTAATCTGAAGAAAAAAGTAATAAAAATCAAGATATATGATAACCAAGTATAGGATTGCAATTGCAAATATCATGCTTATATAACAGATTTTTCTAAAAACATAAATTCAAAATAAGCTGTCCCAAAAATATGTATGGACAATGAAACGGTTTACGTTTATGGGTCATTTTCAAAATTCAGTGACATTTGCTGTCCGTGTGTTAAAGTTTTTTTTTTAACAATGTATAAGAATTTTTTTTTTAATCACGGTTTTATTCAAATAGTTTCTATTAGTGAAACAACACATTAAAAAGCATAGTAAAAGTATTAGCTCGAATATAATGTGACCTTGAAATTTTTCATCAAGATAAGAAAAATCTTATATTTAGACCTCGAATTTAGCACAAAGTTAGGTTTTTAACAGAAAATGATCAGTCAAAAAATATCCTCTTATATTCAGGCTCATACGGTATTTAATAATACATTTTTTTAAAAGAAATGAGTAGAGATGAAACCAAAATATAGCTGTCCAAATCATAGAACAAGAAGCGCGTTATGCAGAATTACTGCCATTAAACTAAAATTTCTTCCGACATACTTTAACATTGTAAAATAGAGTTTAAATTACATTATGAAAAGGTTTTTATAAGGTTTTAAGAAAAATACAAGATTTTTTTTTATAACTAAACATAGCTTTCGATAATTAAATATTTTGTGTGTTAAAGTTAAATACAGCTGTCCATGTATTGATTTCATGTACATTATTTTAAACCTTTTAAACAACAAAATTGAAATTTGAGAATTCTAACATCTGTTTACCATTAGAGCATGGTTGAAATTACATCTAAGCAGACATCTTGAGGTTTTGGAATTCGACTAAAAAGGCAAAAGCCTGTTTGCGATAAGTATTTTTATTGCATGTTATGTCTATTACCTTAATTCGTTGTACACAATATATTTGTTTATTTGTTAATTCAACTGATTAATTTAGATCATTAGATTCTTATCTAGTCCAAATTACAGTCTCTTTTCATGTTCTTGTTGAACTATTTAAAGTAGTGATTCCTAACTCAAACTGCGGCCCACTTTTCCACTTCCAATTTACCTACAGACCACTTACAAGAATTCTTTCGGGGGGGGGGGGATAAAAATCTAACACAAACACAAATCTTTTCGAACAAATTGTAATGATAAAATGAAAAATTACAAAGAACGCACAGAATGTTATTTCCACTCGCTCAATAATGCTGATAATAGTTAATCAACCCTGTTTTAAAATAAATAAAAACTTTATGAAACAAAGTTTTTATTTATTTTATCTTATAACACCAGTTTTTTGAGTGTTTATTTTCAATCCTGTTTTACATATGGACAAAGCCAAAAGCTTGGCTATATGATGCTACAATATTTCATTGAATTGTATTTAATATTGTGCCTGCCTGTATTTTCCCCTTTTTTCAAGTATTATTAATTTTTTTTTCTCTCTAAAAAGAAATATGCTTTTTGTCTTTTCACCTCATGAAATTATGAAAAAAATACTTTTAAACATTCACTCGCTTTGCAGACCACTTAGAACTTGTTCGTGGACCACCAGTTGGGAACCTCTGATTTAGACTCACGAATTTTTGTTTTTTGAAATGTCATGTCTGTTATGTAATAAGTAACAGACATGAAAAACATAGTTACATACATAACATGTTTATAAGGTTTGAAATTGGGTATTCAAGTGTTTTGTGTAATGGCAAAACTGCATGAGAGACATCTACCTGTGGGGTGTGCGCCTTGGTGAAGACCCGAAAAAAAGTGTCAATTAAAATAGCAAAAAAATATATGCATATACAGCAACCTATTCCCCCCCCCCTTGCACACAGCGTAAGTATTTAAAATTTCTCAAACGACAAATGATTATCAAAATTACTAATACAGCGTTTGCCATTTTTTTACCTAATTATGGTAATATTAAGAAGTTTATTGCTAATCACAAAGCCACATTTAATTACTTAAAATTATGTTCTTTATAGCTGCTTGTTCATAATTTTTAAATCATTTATTTATTTTAAAATCGATATCAAGGTATATTAAAAAGAAAAGAACATGTACACATTGCATTTCTTAAATCAAGAAAACAAAACAGAAAAATTTCGACTGCAATGCAAGATTACAATCACGCAAATAAAAAATGATTTCCTTCTATGCGGAAAATTTCACCAATCGCTACCTATTAGCGAAATTTCTCCGTACAGTCCTGCAGATCACCATGCGAGGGCCCGAAGACAGTGCCAAATAAGGCATTTGGAAGCCAAGTTAATGCCGTGTCAATATGGCTTTTGTGCTCAAAGTCAAATATGTAAAGCTGGTAAACTGAGAAAAAATGCCAAATTCAGGGCAAACCAACCCATGACTCATGCATGGTTTAGATAGGGAAAAATCATAACTATCGCTTTTTTTAATGGATAGCATTAAAATAGAATAATGCGTACATTTTTTCATAGGTAAATTATTAAAAGAGCTGTTACATACTTGGAAGATACTTTGATTTAGGTGGTGATTACTCGGTGGGGCCAGGCCCCTCTGGCCATTTGGCCATTAATGGCGAGCTGCCACTGGGTGGAGGACTTCTTAAGGGATCTAACATGTATTCATGTTGCATCTGTAGGAAACCAATGAAACAATGAAATTGACTGTTAGATTAACAACCTCACAGACATGAAATTAGATTCAATTATTTAGGATATTTATCTATTTAGCCGAAATGTAAAGTCTTTTTTTTGGGGTGGGTTGTACTGCCTATCAAAGCCTAATTGAAATAGTTATGCCTTTATGCAATTATTATTTTACTAAATGCTGATAAAATCAACAAATTTAATAAAATGTCAATTCATGATTACTAACAGGTCCCCCAGAAGTTTATGGAACTGGTATTAAATCACCCACTATACATAACATAAAAATAATTCTTTTACACAAGTTTATAAATTATAGGTAGTAGCTTAACTTTTTTCAGTTTTGATAAATTTTTATTTTGCTTGCTTAGTACATATTGCTTAACAACAAAAATCTGTCATTTTATTATGGTCATTACAGGATCTAAATTCTAGCACAAAACTACAGCTTGGGTATAAGTCAGGGCCGTAATCAGAAGGGGGGGGGCTATGGGAGGCTAAGTCCTACCTAGCAGGCTTTCATCAGCCCCCCCCCCCGTAAGATTTTCAAAAATTTTTGTAAATTTACAGATAAATACGAAAGTTTAGAAACGAATGATTTTTAACAATCGTTAAACTTCACAAATTTCACATCTTAACAGTATTTCTCGTTTGGGGGGAATTTCTCATCACAATGGCTAGATTTCTATAAATACGGTTAATTATTTTGCTGCTCTTGGTTGCATGTAGCACCAAATTTTGGATTTTGCCGAGAACACAAAATTGCCACTCTTCCTTTAAGTCCGTTTCACAAGGCAGCGATTTTGAGGGGGAGTAAAAACTTAAAACTTTCGACGTGTTCATGTTTGCATTCAAAAGGGTGGCAAACATTTTTAACATTTGTTGTAAAGAATGATAATGTGAAAATTTTGAATCGAATTGTTTTCCAAAAATAAAATTATTGCAGGATTAAGTAACATGGTATGTCTCCATTTTAGTTTTACCAGACGCAAAGTTATAACAGTCCAACAGTGTTGGAAAGGGTATTTAACTTCAGAGCCAGCCCGAGAGGCGTGCAGGGCCCCAGGCGAAGCGCAAGAGCAGGGCCTCTTCTCTATCATGTCTTATGAGGTAGCAAAAACATCGCCAAGGAGCGGGGTCTTAGGCAATCGCCTACATTCGCACCCCCTTGGGCCGGCCCTGTTAAAACAAGTTTCAAACAATTATACTTTCATGTTAGAATAGTTGACACATCCTTTCGATTAAAGGGTAATAACAAAAACTAACGGGTACTCTTTTAAACTGATCACCGTGTATAATATTTATATTTTGCTTCATTTAGATATTTAAAATGAGAAATAATTGCATTTTTCAGTAAATTTTCATTCCAAAGTTTGATAGTTAAATTTATTTTACTGATCCTTTTTAATTGGTACTAGTATTTAATGGACTACAAAATTATGTCTTATAAATTATTGTTGCACAAAAATTACTCAAACCGATATCCAGTACTGCATTCGCTCAAAATATCATTTGAATATTTTTCATGGAATCTCAATGAAAAAGTTATTAGCATAATGAATGTTAAATATTTTTAAAATTTGGCATTTTGTGAAGCAAATATTCTAGAAAAAATATACAAACTGAAAATCAGTCTCTTTCCGTGCCCCTCTTGGGCGAAGTCCAAAGATCTGTTAAAATATATTATGAAAGTATAATGAAAATCATGTAGCCTTTTACTAAGGCAGTGGTTCCCAACCCATTTTTAAACACGACCCCTTTCAGATTTTTCAAAAATGTTCGCGGACCCCCCCCCCCTCTTCCATCCATCATGTTTGACCAATAGCCAAAAAAAAAAAAAAAATGAATAATGAAAAAATTATATCTTGGGATTTAAAAATGATTATCTTTTTATTCCGTATTGGTTACAGTTAGGATGACTGAGGTTGTATTTGGCTGACAAGTTATGCTATTCTTGGCTGAATATTGGTTAAAGCCAGCCGCATCTTGGACATCTAATTTATTACTGGCTTTTGTCTTAATCTACAAAAGAGTTTTAAATTCAAATTCACGCATGTAAGTGGATGCAAATGGCACTAACATTTGAAGCGAAAGCTTAGAAATGATCGGATATGAATGACGCATAGCACACCAAAATTGAATTAAAGACTTTGCTTGATATAAATCATGTGCTGAGGAGTCATTTTGCAAATTAAAAAATTCATCCTGCGCTTCATCAGGAAGATCGGCGACATCTAAAGATGTGTGAAGTGGATTTCGCACTAGCGCCGCCTCTTGTTCATTGTGAGCTCTTGGATATATCTTTGAATTTCCGATTTAAGAGCTTCAAGGTGGACAGTAATTCCTCGCCTTAAATTAACTGCAATTTCTATTTCCGATACTTCTGCCATAGTGCACACATTTTCAAAATTGGTTAACACTCCTAGATACACTTTACGACGTCAGTTTTTGTAGATTGAAAGCGTCCTGATGAGAAAAAGGATTTTTACTTTACAAAGAGAAAAGGGAGAAATCGTGTCTCATGGCAGAGAAACGTGGAAATATTTTGCCATTCATTTCCTACAAAATCGGTCTGCGCCGACCCCCGAGAAAAGGCATGACGACCCACTTGGGGGTCGCGACCCCCCGGTTGGGAATCACTGTACTAAGGGGTGTATTGCGGGAACTACTCCCTGTCCTTTTTAATCATCGCTCATATATAGATTTTATCAATAAAATAATTAATTACATTGATTGGCATAATTGATTATATTAATTATAAAATGATTTTGCGCATTCTACCCTCCTGTTTCAGGTACAAAATTGCCCCCTCCTTGAGTAATTTCTGGATCTGCTCCTGACCTTTATGCATCAACGTGCCTTTTTTTTCATAAGAAATGTTTAATGAGACCATAGACGCACCGTCAAGTAATTTTGACTTAGTGGATGTTCGATTGTGATACTTCATGATGAACGTTATTATTTTTAATTAAAATGCAAACTGTTTTGATCAGTGGCATGCCCAAAATATTGTGTTGCATGCCATTAGTTCCCACCCCTGTTCCAAGCCAAGTGCGGATTAAAGGGGGGGGGACAGAGGGGGCGACTGTCCTCCCACCCGATAAAAAAGAAATGAATGTGAAAGATCCTATTTTACTTCCATAAAATGGATGCATATGTCAATCTTCTAACTAACCGCCCCCTCCCCCCGACAAAATTGCATTAATCTGCCACTGTTCTAAGCTTTACCTAACATTTCATCCTGGTTACAACCTGGTGCAAGTCCCTCTAAACGACATATTTAATGAGGTGAGCTTTTCTCTCTTGGCAAGCTTAACTTTTTTCGAAACCAGGAGTATAAATGATTTTGCTTTTCAGGCCACGAGATTTCTTAAAAAAACAATAGTACACAAGAAACAGTAAGACATTTAAAAACAAATTAACCAAAATTTGTTTTGTACTGTACACACAGAAATAAAAAATGAACTAAGTATGCATAATATAGTCAGTAATGTATGAATCTGTTTGTTTATAACAAAAACTAGGTTATAAAAAGCAAATATTGTAGTCACTTCATGTTTATTATAAGAGAATTCAACTATAATAAAGTTTTACATTTTCAATGACATAAAAAAACTCTTTTCAAAAGTTCATGCTGAATGTTGACATTAGCTTGTGTAAGTGATAAATAATATTAATAGCAAATATTTCAAACATACACCTAGTCACTCTGTTCGGTAGTTTTTGATCTTTCAGTTAAAATATACATAAATATTTGGTTGTTCAAATGAAAAAGTATGAAACGTAGTAACATTTTAACCATTATTATAATTGCCTATGCCATTATGGGAGTGCATAGTTGGGAGGTGGAAAAATTAATCTCTGGGGGATGCAGAACATTTGCAGGGGGCATGAGAAAAACAAGTGGATAGTAAGTGGTAATGCATGTTTAAAAGATCTTATTTTTACTCCAAAACATCTATTTACACTTAAAATGTTTATTGGAACTTTACCGATAACAATATTTTGTAGAAAAGGCAACTGAAAAAACAACAATAAAACGAATGTAAACAAATACCTGAAAGATTAATTTGCCGATTGATGTATAGCTCATTCGTAAAAACTGAAGTCTGTTTACATTTGTTTTTAACTACATGGTAAATAATATATGAGGATACGTCTGAATATAAAATTCCTAAGTTGATAACAAAGTAAAATACTTGCAACGAGACTTACCTTTTAGAGTGGGTTGACGAGATCGACATAACTTCTACTTCAGATGGTGAAAATATGCTTTAGCCCACTGCTTGGCTGCTGTCAACAAAAACTAACGAGTTGATTGTCGTGAACATCTCCAGAATTACAATATATAATTTTAAGTAGTGGAAAGAATAATAGAATGAAAATAAACACGACACGAATCGCCGTCCGCCATTGATAGCGAACAGCGAACGAAACTTGAACTTCACGAAACGCTGTGACGTCACGTCACACATCACCTCGCTGAAGAAGATACGCTTATACGTTTTCAGAGCTTCTAGTTAAGGCGCCTAGATAATTTCTAGATCTCTCAGCTATAGTATCCGGATGAAAATATTTGTAAATCGATCCGTACACGAGAATATAGTTACATAACCGAGAATCCAGATCATGCGTGTACTCCAGAAATCGAACAATAATTTCTCGTTACACAAACTAGATATTCTGGTGTGATTAGCTACCATACTACGGACTAGAAATTCTAGACCATTTTGTCTATACCAGTTGAGTGTATCACCTACACGCATCATTATACTATCTATTCTTCTAGTTTTGGGACACAGAAAACAGCCACCTATTCGTTCTAGATGAGAGGGGTATATTTTTTTTCTCCGTGTAGACCCATTGAAAACTTAATTGACTCCTTTTGGAATCTCGGCTTTAGAAGTTCAAGTAATTTAGATCATGCACCCACTATTAGAAAAAAAAGGTTTTTCTTCAAGATCATGTACACAGGGCCCTTGCTAAAGGGGGAGGTGGGGTAGGGGGAGTCTACCCTCTAATACTCGCAAAATTCTGTTAAACTTGGCAAAATTAGACTCCTAATTGGCAAACTTGGTAAAAATAAATAAATAAATAAAATAACGAAAACCATAATTCATTTCTGATACGCTTGACAAAATTACACAAATCCAATTGGCAAAATTAAAAGTTGGTAATATAGTTGATAAAAAAATTAATAAGTTGGTAAAGACCGATATTTGACTTGGCAGTTTATCTCCCCTCCTTAAATAAAGCCTTAGCAATGGCTTTGTATGTACCCCTTTATATACCCTTATATTATTCAATATACCCCTATCATACTGTCTGACTCGCGACTCAAGTTCCGTTTACAGGAAATTAATTTATTTATTTACAATTTTAACATAATCTTGATTAAATAGGATGTTATATACAAGTAAATCAGAGTCCCAATAGGGCTTTCAATAGAAGACCAGTCCTTTCACACGGGCAGAGCCCTTCTGTCCACAACCGGACTTACAAAAAACAGTTCACAGGACAGCGCCCTACAGTCCTTCGATCGGACTTCAAAAAATCTCGCCGGAGGCCTTCTCTCGACCTCCTCTCCCCAGCTCTTTTGCTCCGCCAACTCCCTTGGTTCTCTTCCGGTTCTCCTCTCACCCTCATCTTTCATCGATTCCTTATTGGATATCTCTACAGACGGGGGTGGATTCAAGGATTCCCAATTGGTCCGTACCTGGCGCCTGTCCATCTCCTCTAGAAGGCACCTTCAGGTCCAGCTCACGTAGACGCGATCAATTTCGGCGCTCTTTGAAGGTGCGATTGCTTTGAAACAAACTGTCTGGAAAGGCGACACCAAGTCTATCCTTTTGTGTGGATCTGGGAATCTTACAACTCCCCCCCTTCTCCGGTGAACTTTTCGAAGGAAAAGTGAATCCTTTGGTTCAGGCAGTTGATCAATTACACTCTACTATACAATAGGCAAGGAACCGAAAAAAAAATTAGAGAAATATATCCAGAATATATCTAACGGTTTCTTTCCTTTTCAAAATTAAATTTTAGAATATACTTAGAATATTAAGTTAGAAAATACATACATATTACCTGATTATATTTTCCTAATACAAAACACATATAATCTCAACTTTAAATTTTTACACAATGAAAATATTTACATTTTATGCTTTCACCTTTAGATACGACTTAGACAGTCTGCATGGCTGTTATTTTTTCCAGCGCGGTGAACTACTGTGAAATCGAAAGGCTGCAATGCCAGTGACCACCTCAATAGTCTCGGATTGTTCCCCGCGTTGCTTTTGAGCCATACTAAAGGGTTATGGTCAGTTTCTATAGTAAATTTCTGACCGTCTAAGTAATGTCTTAACTTTTTTATGGCGAATATTATCGCCGCGCATTCTTTCTCGGTCGTGCAAAATTTCTTCTCAGCCTCACTAAATTTCCTACTTAGATAGAGAACAGGATGCTCGTCTTTCCCGGTTCTCTGGGCCATGACTATCCCAATCCCTACATTAGAAGCATCTGTCTGAATGATAAACTCTTTTTTAAAATCTGGAGCGTACAACACCGGATTTTCCGTCAGCCTCTGTTTTAACTCGGAAAGGGACTTTTCCATTTCGGGAGTCCATTTTATGCTTTCTTTTTTATTTTTTCCCTTTAGTGCCCTCGTTAAAGGCTCCACTAACGTAGCATAATGCTCTATATATTTTTGATAAAACTGAGCCATACCTAAAATTTTCCTAATTTGAGTTTTATTAGTGGGAGATGGGAAATCTAGCACCGCTTGAATTTTCGCTTGTGAAGGTGTTCGACGACCGTTTCCTACTACGTGCCCTAAGTACTTTACTTCGTCTTGAGCGAATTTGCATTTCGAAGGTTTTATCGTTATTTCGCTTCCTTCAATTTCTTTAAAACACAGTCTACGTGTTTGAGGTGATCCTCCCAATGTGCCGAAAAGATGGCGATATCGTCTAGATATGGGACACAAAACTCCTCCATTCCTCGTAATAACATATCCATAAATTTAGAGAAACGGTAAGGTGCAGAGACTAACCCAAAGGGCATAGTTACCGGTAAATACGACCCGAAGGTTGTTACGAACGCGGCTAATTTTTGAGCTCTGGGGGTTAGCGGTATTTGCCAGTATCCTTTAGTCAGATCTAAAATGGTAATGAACTTAGCTGCGGCGACTAACTCCACTCTCTCCTCTATATTTGGCAAGGGAAAGTACTCTGCCTTCGTTATCGAGTTTAATTTCCGGTAATGTATACACGGCCGCGGGTCACGCCCCGGTGTCTCTATCAACAACATTGGCGAAGTGTATTCACTCTCGCCAATTTCGATAACGTTTAGCTCTAGCGTACTCTTTATTTCTCTTTTCAGAATCTCTGTTTGCCTCGGCGATGTTCTGTAAGGTTTTGATCGGACAGGCTGATCACTAATCAACTCGATATCGTGCTCAATTAAATCTGTTCTACCCGGATCATTAGAAAACAATTTCCGGTGCTTGTCTAACAGTTGTTTTAACTGAGTAATCTGCTCCTCAGTACACCGCTTATCCAAGTTATCTTCCCTCACTATCTCCTCAAAATTGTATACTTCTGGGTTCGCGTTCGGGTACGGTATCTCTAAGTCTGTCTCCTCTATTGCTCTATTTACCTTATCTTCAACCAAAACATTGATCATCTCCACCCTTTGGTGGTATGGTTTTAAGAGATTACCGTGATATATTTGCGATTTTTCTTTCTTCCCGGGTAATCTTACAATGTAATTCGTCTCCGAAATTTTACTTTCGATCGTCTCTGGGCCTACCCAATTAGCGGTCATTTTGTTTGGTTTTGAAGTGGCCAAAACTAAGACTTGTTCTCCTATTTTAAATTCCCTTTTTACGCTACTCTTATCGTGCCAATATTTACGTTTCTCTCTGGTTTCTTCCATTCGCTCGGAGGCTAACTCCTGGCACCTTTTTAACCGATTTATTAAGTCAAACACATATTCAGTGACTAAACTCGGTCCTTCTTCTTCCGCGCTCCACTTTTCATACAATAAGGTCTCAGGGGTGCGCAGATTTTTACCAAATACTAGCTCGCTCGGAGAAAAACCCGTCGAGTCGTGCTGTGCGGTTCTCAACGCTAGTAGCGCAAAAGGCAAATTCCTCTCCCAGTCTTTTCCACTTTCTAAGCACAAAACTCTGAATAACCTCTTCACCGATCTATGCCAGCGATCAATTGCGTTCGTCTGTGGATGGTGCACAGAGCTATGAATCACCTTAATTCCGAATCTCTCAAAGAAAGTGGAGGTGAGTACGCTAGCAAAACTCGTGCCCCAATCACACTGTATTTCTTTCGGAAAACCAGTACGACTGAAAACAACCAACAGAGCATCGATGACCGATTCTGATTTAATATTTTCAAGGGGAACGCAATCTGGAAATTTCGTTGCTACACATAAAACTGATAAAAAATATTTTTTTTCCGTCTCCGATGCAGGTAGTGGTCCTACTAAATCTATGTTTAATCGGGAAAAAAACTTCTGTAATTATGGGCACTAGTTGAAGAGGAGCGCGCTTTTGATCACCCGCCTTGCCGACTATTTGGCACGGCTCACACGTCCTTACAAATTCTTCTGTGTCCTTTATAATATTTGGCCAAAAGAAATACCGTAACAATTTCCCTTTTGTTTTGGTAGCGCCTAAATGCGCCCCTACTCCGTGATGACACAGCTTTAATAATTCCTCTCGATACCGTTTCGGTATGACAATCTGCTTTCTCGAATTCCCATGGTGATCAGTCACCCTACGAAAATAGCATTCATTCTCTAAGAAAAACTCTGAGTTCTCCTTTCCCGCTTTCTCCCGTATGCCTTTCAAAGTGTCATCTAATTTCTGATGTTCTATGAGCTGCGCCGGGCTAACTTTCGCTAATGCCAGCACCCCGTCGGGTTCCACTGGTGGTAATTCGAGGTCTGGTTCTTCCTCCCCTTTCTCTTCCTGGGTTTCTCCGAATTCTGCATTTCTTTCTTCCGTAAGGGAATTTTCTTTACCCGCTAGCTTCGTCTGACTGCGCGTCACTACGGCGTTAATTAATTCCGGGTTGTTCCGTTTCGCCTCGATTAGTTCCTGGGTTTGATTTCCTAGGATATAATGTTGCATTTCAATATCTGGGCCCACGACTGCTGCTTTGGTCGTTACTAATCCGATCTCCTCAATTTCCAATTCTACCTTCGCAACGGGTAAACATCTAAATTCGTTTTCTAGGGGCTGTTTGAGCCAAATAACCTCTCCCGTAAACTGTTCAGGACGTACAAATTCCCTGGGGGCTAAGTCTACGCTGGACCCCGAGTCTCTGAGAACTAACCGTTCTACTTCATTGATCCTAGCCGTGCTAAGATAGGGAGTAAATGATGGGCTAAATCCTTCTGCACTACCCAGATTATTCACTCTTTCCGCTTGATATTGTTTGAATTTCGGACAATTTGGGCGCAAATGCTCTAAACTCCCACAGAAAAAACAAGCGGGAGGTTTTCTTTTTTCAAAGATTTTCTCCCTCTCCCCTTGCTTCCCATCGCTATTTCTATCTCTCCAGTTTGGTACTTTAATTTCTATCGGTTTCTTATCGGGGGGGAAATTTTTCTGGCTGTCTAAATTTCCCCGCCTTGTGTTCCTCATTTCCTTTTACCCACGGCTTTTTATTGGATCTCCTTGCCATTTCATATTCATCCAGTTTAGTAGCCAATTCATTCGGATCTGTGAATTTGCTCCATGAGTCCAACATGTGCTCTCTCATCTCTGGAGTCGTGCGTCTTTTTATCTGATCAGTGATCATTAACTTTTGAAGAGCTTCGAATGCTTTAATCTCCAAACCTGAAAGCCATCCCTCTAAATAATTTCTGAGTTCGAATACTAAATCTTTCCACAATCCCTCTCTTTGTTTCGCATGCGAAATAAACTTAGTTCGGAAAGCCTCGGGACTTAATTAAAACCTATTCAGTAGCATGTTTCTCACATATTGAAAATCCTCTAACTTAGATTCCGGCTCCCGAATTATCATTTCTGCTATTTGCAAAGGTAGAAGGGATAACAATTGCGTAACCCATTCACTTTCCTCAATATTTGCTTTTTTAGCATGTCTCTGAAACAG
Source organism: Cheiracanthium punctorium (assembly GCA_038373885.1). NCBI lineage: Eukaryota > Metazoa > Arthropoda > Arachnida > Araneae > Cheiracanthiidae > Cheiracanthium > Cheiracanthium punctorium. The sequence continues at coordinate 22,496 of JAWZYV010018388.1, forward strand.
TGTCAGAAAAAGTGACATGTCAGAAGTTAAGGGGTCAAAACAGGGCATTAAATTTTTCAAGGAAACTTTTGGAGTTCTCTCTCCAGTAGTAGAATTCAAACTGAGGGTCTCGCTCGTCTGCGCGATTTTCAGTTTTTCAATTTCAAAATCTCTTTCCATTTGCCTCTCTTTCAACTGCCTTTCTTTTTCCAATTTTTCTTCCTCTATTTTTTCTAAACGTTCTTCCTGAATCACTTTAATCTGGCTTATAGCTATCTCTTTATTAAAATCCTCACTTTCCTCAATTTTTTTAATGATTTTAATGACCGTGTCACTTGAAGCGACCTCTACTCCAAATTCTCCCGCCAAAGTTATCAGATCGGCCTTTCTATATTGAGCTAATTCAGACATTTTTTCCTTCCCCAAAATTTTACGTTAGAAACTAATATAACTGTAGGTCTCTACACGCTTCCCAAATTTCTAGGAACTCACGAACAATCAATAATTTACGATACTCCCCGTACTACTTACTACAAGGTACATAAATTCTCACTTTTACCATACAATACTCCTTAATCATGCATTAAATACACTTATCACATATAATAAACAGTAACTTTCACATATCATACTATTCACTCTGCGGAAAAAATAACTGTTCTTTTCTGAATCTTTCAATTTATATTAAAAAATTTCTTTCTAAGATTACCTTTTGAGAGCTATATCCTTTTAAATTCCATTTAATTATTACACTTGCAATTTTTTTATATGAATTCAAATTTTGTCTCAACCTTATATTATGAAATTCTTAACATAAAATATTGAAATTTTTAGTATTTTTCAACCCAATTGATCCTGCCGGTTTGTACAGTAGAGTAATAATATAATGCAAACTGCCTACCTTTCTGGACGACGTCTGCTTCCTCGAAATGGTATTCGAGCTTGCTTCTGGATCACGACCGGAACACTTAGTCACTGGAACGGGCGTCCTTCTCTCAGGCTGGCTGTCTATCTCTTTCAGGAACGGGCGTCCTTCTCTCTCTCAGGCTGGCTGTCTATCTCTTTCAGGAACGGGCGACCTTCTGTCTCTCAGACTGTCTGTCTATCTCTTTCAGGAACGGGCGTCCTTCGGTCTCTCAGACTGTCTGTCTATCTCTTTCAGGAACGGGCGTCCTTCTGTCTGTCTGACTGTATATCTATCTCTTTCAGGAACGGGCGACCTTCTGTCTCTCAGACTGTCTGCCTATCTCTTTCAGGAACGGGCGTCCTTCGGTCTCTCAGACTGTCTGTCTATCTCTTTCAGGAACGGGCGTCCTTCTGTCTGTCAGACTGTATATCTATCTCTTTCAGGAACGGGCGTCCTTCTTTCTCTCAGACTGAATGTCTATCTCTTTCAGGAACGGGCGTCCTTCTTTCTCTCAGACTGAATGTCTATCTCTTTCAGGAACGGGCGTCCTTCTTTCTCTCAGACTGGATGTCTATCTCCTTCAGGAACGGGCGTCCTTCTTTATATCAAACCAGACTTCTATTCTTGTCCTATAATCCACATCGTTCTGCCACCATTTTCTTAGCTGTAACGTCTTGGGTGTGGAATGGTAGCGTTGAGAATTACAGCTAAGTTCCGTTTACAGGAAATTAATTTATTTATTACAATTTTAACATAATCTTGATTAAATAGGATGTTATATACAAGTAAATCAGAGTCCCAATAGGGCTTTCAATAGAAGACCAGTCCTTTCACACGGGCAGAGCCCTTCTGTCCACAACCGGACTTACAAAAAACAGTTCACAGGGCAGCGCCCTACAGTCCTTTGATCGGACTTCAAAAAATCTCGCCGGAGGCCTTCTCTCGACCTCCCCTCCCCAGCTCTTTTGCTCCGCCAACTCCCTCGGTTCTCTTCCGGTTCTCCTGTCACCCTCATCTTTCATCGATTCCTTATTGGATATCTCTACAGACGGGGGTGGATTCAAGGATTCCCAATTGGTCCGTACCTGGCGCCTGTCCATCTCCTCTAGAAGGCACCTTCAGGTCCAGCTCACGTAGACGCGATCAATTTCGGCGCTCTTTGAAGGTGCGATTGCTTTGAAACAAACTGTCTGGAAAGGCGACACCAAGTCTGTCCTTTTGTGTGGATCTGGGAATCTTACAGTAAAGACCGATATTTGACTTGGCAGTTTATCTCCCCTCCTTAAATAAAGCCTTAGCAATGGCTTTGTATGTACCCCTTTATATACCCTTATATTATTCAATATACCCCTATCATACTGTCTGACTCGCGACTCCTGGACATGGGCGTCGGCACAAAATTTTCCGATGCAGGGGTGGGGGGAGGACAAAGATTGTTTCAACATATGGTTGTCGTATTGAAAAAAAAAACTAAAAAGCAGAGAAAAAACGGCATATAATAATCTAGGGGGGAGGCAAATGATCCCCTTGGCCTATGCTTCCGAAGCCCTTGCTCCTGGACAGCCCCTATATCCGTGTGTGTGCTACATACAAAACATAAGTAAGGGTGGCTCTCACGCAGCACTTATCTTACACTCCGAAAAGCCGTTGATTCGGATCAGAAATCTTTAAGTTATTTGAACCGTTAGATCTTATACCGTATTTAAATATATTGACACCAATATGTTATAATTTGTAACGAAATGTTCCAATATTATTGCATATAGTTATGTAGCTATAACGGTATGAAATTATCGCTCTGTTCCTTTAACGTTATGGTCTCATACCGTATTTAAAACGTTATTCAGCGAAATGCTATATTCTATAACTATTTGATACTGTTACGTTATTAAATAGTTAGGTGAGTTTAACGTTATAAACTAAGCGTTAGCATGAGTAACCGAATGCATTCTGTTACTTTTTGTTCAGTTTCTGAGTATAACACAAAACGGAATAACGTTATAATAAGTATACCATTGAATAACGTTATTCTGAATAACGTTATTGCAATAACGTATTCATTTGCGTTCTGTAGATTTGTTACGGTACGATAATAAAATACAAAATGTAACGTAACTAATACATAACGAAAATCAAGCAGTTATTTGTACATATAAAAATTGTATAACGAATTATTTTGTTACAAGGCCGAATAACGTTACAATTTTGTTACGTTAAGTTACGGATCCCTGCTTTAAAATGATATATCTCAAGTTCCTTATATAGTACAGGTATGAAATTTTGTACAGACTTTCTCTATTATATTTTTTATAATTTGTCTTCAGGAATTTTGATTTTGGACAAAAGGTTTGAAAATTCATGCCCTAGAGCTAAAAAACTCTTTAAAAAGAGTGATTTTTTAACTTTTATATTTACTAAAAAATATATAAACAATATTTCAAAAAATCCCGATGACAAATTAAAATTCCATCTTTTCTGTGTCCAAAAGTGAAAGAAATATGCAAATCGAGCTATTGGTTCTGCAGTTATATCAAAAATAAAATATGTTTAAATTTTAAACTTTTTAATTTTTAAAAAATTAAATTTCAATCTTTTCAAGAGTTTTTTATATGGAAAGGTATCTTGACATAGATATATATTTCAGAAAAAAAAAATCATTATAAAGTAGCTATAAATAAAAAAATAAAATTTTGTGCCCCGGACCCCCTTAAGTTTCCAGTATGTCATTATCTGATAACTTACAAAAATTTAGTATTGTTGTCATTTCTGTATATAATTATTCATTTTGTTTTATGCACAAATATATATGCTTATTTCCTGACGATTGTTGTGTCAATCGAAGCAGTATTTGTTGATTTTTTTTTGCATTTTGCATCTTTTTGCTTAACTTTTGGAAGTGAGTGTGAAGTGTACACCCTTTGTATGATCGACTTGAAATTATTCATAATTATGTTAAAAAAAATATATATATAGAAATCAATGTGCTCTACTTCAAAAATCTGAACATTTACCCGCTCCCCAGTTTTTAAGCGATTTTTTGTAATTTTCAGCTCCTTGATACATCCAAGTGTGAAGAAAGTTAACCAATCGAGTAACAAATTTACGTATGGCAAACGAAATCGCCGTCATATTGATGTCACACGGTTATCAAGCTATGTAAGAAAAACTGCGACTCCCATTCGTTTGAAATAGCTTTCAGAGACTGCCAATTTAAGTTTTTTTCACAAATAAAATGATTTCCTCTGCATGAAGCATTGATATAAAAGATGATGTTCCCAGCGAAACGAAATCTTACGAATGCGGAAAGTATCCGCAAACATGCTGGCAGACAGATACCGTACGTTTTCAGAAGATAATCTAATTCCGAAGAGACGTGACGGACGAGATATACAGGAAACGGTGGTCACATTTTAGTCACACCCCCTTTCACTCGAAAAGTCATGTGACCAAGGGATTTTGACCATCTTAATTCGAGATAGCCATGTTAAGATGGTTACACCCCCTACGTCACATGATTCTTTGAGTGGGAAAGGGTGAGACCAAAATACCAGCACCGTAGCCTGTGTATCTTGCTAGCCATGCCGATGTCAGTTATACGCGTTTTCAGAGCGTGTGGAATTTCTTCATAAGTGCGTTTTCAATTATTTATACGATTTTTTATTTATTTATTTTTTTGCCATTTTTAACTTCAGGAAATCACTCTATTGTGTAGAAACTTTGAAACTTGTAACTACTTCAGAGTCAGAAAAGATTCGCAATTAATGGAACGTTTCACTGAAAAACAAAATGTAATAAAATTCTTTGCATTGGTTAAATCGGCTTGCAAATTTGCACAAATATATATATATATTATATATATATATATATAATATATAAAAGGATATAAAAATATACATTACTTTAAGAACCTGGAAATTTGCGATTTTTAGTGATTTTTAACTTTAAAAATTGCCATAGCAGAAAAACTGCTCGTTTACAAAAGCTTCTCGGAATTATCAAGATTTTTATTTGCATAAAGACTTGAATTTAGAATGAATAACAGCTTTAGTACTTTCAGAAGATACAATAATAATAATACAATATTAAATTATTCATTTTATGTAGACAAAGGTTATAGTTATTGAGTGCAGACATTTTCTTTCCCAAGTGTTTTTTTCTAGCACCCGTTCCAATTGCTTCCACAACGGGCTTCATTTTTTACTATTCCAATAAACGGCGCTTCTCCTAATAAAGTAGTACAGTTGAATCCACTCAGTGGAGTAGCCAAGTTTCCACGAAACATTATTCTAATAAGCGTGATATTCTAATAAGCGTGATATTATCCTACATCACATTGATTAATTGTTACGGTTTTGCACATTGAAAATTTATTCCAATACGCGGGATATTCCTTTAACTGGTATTTCATTAAACAATTTGACTGTGAGTGTAATTTTGTAATCTTTGACTAATACATTAAATAAAATTAGATTTTCGAAATAAAAAAAATAATAATTGAATTACGTTTCTTCCATTTTATAGTATTTCATCCAATAATTTTATTTTTCGATTTTTGAATCAAGAATGGGAATGTTTGAATTTTGGTGTGCTACATCGAAACCTTGAACTTATTGGTAATAGGTGTCATAAATTCAATATCATTCAACTTTGTTATTTTTATTTCTTTTCATATGACTTTTACAAAATTTTAAGAGTTGCGACAGTTCTGCATAGAGTTCTGTCTCTTTTCATGAAAATCGTTTAAAATAAATCAAATATTCATGGAATTACTGTATGAAATAGTCATTGCACGCGTAGATAAAAACGGAAAAATGCAACACCTGATCATTACCGAGCGTTTAGATAAATTTGAAAAGTCAGCAAGACCTATAGTGAAAATATTGGTAAGGGATTTGGATATTTTTTTTAAAATTTGAATTTTGAAAAAAATTCGAATTTTTTCTCCTCTAATAAAGTAATTATAAATCTCCTAATAAAGTAATAATAATCGAATTTCGAAAAAATTCGAATTTTTTTGAAAATTCCTGTATTTATGTCACTGATATAGTATATTTAAAAATAAATACATTGATACTATTTAAAGAAATATACAGTGTGTGTCGCAATTCCCTGCCGGGTCTGGAAGGCTTAAAAAAACATATATTACCAATACAGCAACACAGTTGACTTTGTTGGAGAAAGAAATGTCAGACCCTTATTATCGCATGGGCAAATCGGGACTTTGCCCAGGGCCCCCAGTTTCAAATGTTGTTCAGAAATATTCTTTTATGTGTCAAAATATTATGAAAAAGAAAACAAGTTTTATAGATGGGGACCCC